>CM042537.1:31854539-31877039 GCA_023630585.1 Cranoglanis bouderius
GGCAAATTCGGCGGAGAGCCCGTTTGTTGGTGAGTTTGTATTTCCAGGTAAGGTAGAGGCTGCGCTGCTGTCGGGGGATGAAGGGCTTGGCTCGGGGGTTCGGGGTCCAGGAGTCCATTGTCCCTGAAACTCACTGCCCACTGCTGCTGCTACTGAGGGCAAAAAGGACACCAGAGAAACTATTATTTATGCACACATTAATTCACGTTCGTATGAATTAGTAGTCATCCAGCTTTAACACGGCTGATAATCAGGGATCTGAGAAATTGAATCAAGTGGTGTTAAAGGTGAAATGGGAACCTCTGCAGTGCTATGACCTTTTAAGTGTAAATGACGTGTACAAAATAACAGACAACAAGGCATGCTGTTATAGGAAAATAATCACTGAATGGAGTGTGGCGTTATTGTTACCACCCCGAAGATCGTTTTCCAATAACAGCAGGTCCTGCGTTGCGTTTTATTCCTCGTATACCACAGAAAATTTTAGAGATCGAGCAATAATCGGTTTTACCGATATTTCTCTCTATATTTAAGAATTTTCCATAATCGGTTATCGGTTTTGTAATATCGTATCCGCCGATAAATGAGAATTGCGTGCAGGACCGCCATTGCAGCACTGAATCCGAGGGGAGACGAGTCGACAACGGTGTGCACAGGTAAAGTATACTTGCTTTGCTTTAATTGGTAAACTTTATTTAACATAACAGCCATTAATGTACAAATTAGACGTGATACATAAATGCTTGATACGTAGTTTAAGCAACTTGGTGCTAAGAAATGGAGACAAACTCACGGAGTCACGTAATCGGTTTACCTAATCGAAGCTTTTATTTAAAAAATAAATAAATCAAATTAAAAAAAAAGACACTTTAGTAACAGTGCACTTTATTTTTTATTTTATGCACTCTTTCAGACGCCTCTATTTATTGGTGTATAAATAAGTTTTGCTTTGTTTTGTATGCAAGGGGGAAGTGAAATTGACAAAATTGTTATAAATAAAACGGTTTGTTCAGTTCAGTGGTGTTGTTACCATTGTGTCAAAAACAGAAGTAAAACAATAAATAAATAAATAAATAAATACTGGTTCTGCATATCGGTTATCGGGCACATAAACATGCAAATAATCAGTATCAGTAATAATAAAAAGAAAAAAAATCAATATCGGTCCATCTCTAGAAAATTTGATCCTTTTATTTATTAAAGGATGATGCATCAGAATTCTCATCCATTTATAGTTACATTTAATGCTGTGGAAGCAAGTTAGTTCCTGTTATCACGTACGTTACAGCAGCTATAAATTGTAATCTCTTCTCTTTAAAGTCCCCGTGAAGTGCCTTGAAACGCGCAGCGTTGTTCAATGTGTTGACGTAACTGCCACTGAGACAGGAAGTCAATGCGGCACAAAGTGAGCGGTTCCTCCCCATTTTTAAATCGCCAATAGCCTTTACCTTACCTCACAGCCATTTCCTTCTTAAATCAACTTACGGTTGGAAAACTGACTAAAACGTGCTGTGGGGTTTTCTGCCACTGGATATGCGGTAGCCTCGACACAAAATACTCTAAATTCGAATAAAAAGATACTCATAACACAATGGATGACAGAAGCAAAAATCAGATCTATTGCCCAAAAATATCTGATCGGTTCAAATGAGACGTTCCAAGCAGTGATCTGATCTACCCTGGGTTCGGTCTCTATTTATACTCTTTTCCCTTCCTTCATATAAAACAATTTCCCATTATGTTTGGTTTTCAGAAAATCCAGCTACCATTAGCTTCAGAAAACCAGGTTTTTCACGGTGAGAAGAAAAAAACCAACAAAGAAAACAACCAAAAAAAAAAAAAAAAAAAAACACTCTCCCCCTTGTTCTCCGCCTTCTTTCCTTCTTGCCCCGCCCCCTATAAAAGACCTCTGTGGCCCAATTTACCAAAATGTCTCCCAGCAATCTAGACAAACAATCCTTTCTCTGCGTTCTCTCTTTGGTTCTCATATTAAACTGTTATTCTTCGCTTCAATTTGATCTCCTTACGTGGGTAAGTGTTGTTTTTATGTATTACAGATTCCGTGCATGATTTTAACATATTTTTTTTGTGTGTTTTACACACTACTTAAAGCTCTATTATAATCTAAGTCTTGAGATTACACATACGTATTTGCTAGGATTCTAACATTATGCTCACTGCTATAGGATTATGCTTTAATAATGCTTTTTGCATGTGTATATATATATATTATAATATAATATAATATAATATAATATAATATAATATAATATATAACACGTGTTGTTTTTTCCCTCATTTTCCTAGCTTCTCATGGACATGCGTTATCAGCTGCAGTTGTCAAGGCTTTATCACGAACTGACCTCGACATGTCCCGGGAGCTCCTCAGACATGCACACCAATGCATGGTGGAGGGCCTGTTTTTATATTATTCTACTCCTTAATGAACTACACTGTGTTTTTACCTTGTCTTCTGTGTTTTTTTATTTATAGTTTATGCAAATTCATTCAGAATCAATCATTGTATAGCATTTTGTTATAGTATGTTCACAGCGCTTTCTCTCACTACTGTATATATATATATTCATAGCACTCTGTATATCTGTTCACCATACATCTGTATATATACATATACATACATACATATATATATATATATATATATATATATATATATATAAATAAATATAAAACACATCTGTATATTTGTCCATACTACACCTGTATATTTGCCCTTTAATATAGAACATCTGTATATTTTGCCCATACTTCATCTGTATATTTACCCTTCTGTATATTAATGCTAATTTATCCCCACCTCTTACACTGCTAATTTATTTATTCCCACCTGTTACATTGCCCTTATCTGTACATAACTGCACATACTGTATATATTGCACTTGCTGCTCTTGCACTTCTGATTGGATGCTAAACTGCATTACGTTACCTTGTATTTATACATGTGTAATGAAAATAAAGTTGAATCTAATCTGAATCTAATCTAAAATTAATTCCCACATTCCCTCCTGTGAGGCTCCCCAAGCCTCATTAGTAATTAATTCAAGGGGTACCTATGTATAACCCCTACTCTTCGTACCCTTCGTCCATCTCCCGTCAATTGACGCATCGTCATTATTCACTACTATGTCTACACGATGCTGGGTTATAGTTTCCTAATCTAGTTATACACACGATTATATTCCTGTTTTGTCCCCATTTTCTCGGATAGGTTTTATTTACCTCTACCTTGTATTTTCAGGACTCTTTTTCTTTTTAGTTCTCTCAAATTAAACCTCTAGGCCCAGTGGCGAGGGAAAAGTTCCACCCTGCCAGCACTTTGTGCTCGACAGTGATACACCCGGGAACACGTTTCCACAAAATCCTTCTTGCTCGCAATTCACATGGTGCAGTCCGCACAGTCCATTTTCACAACAAGAAGAGAGGAAAAAAAAAAAAAGAGAGAAAGAAAAAAAAGAAAAGAACAGACAAAAGACACGTTTATGACCCGTGCTTTCCCGATATGAGATATGATTTCTCTCACTCAAGGACGGCAACTTCGGCAAGGTGATTTTTATAACGTTGGGGGCAGGACTACTTCAGATTCCAGAGAGCATTTTTGATTGGACAGAAAATCTGATGAGAACCTGAAGTGCAGAATGTCGTCATCGAAACTGTCGATCCGTATCGGTGGCAGAGAGAGAGAGAGAGAGAGACTGTAAATTTCGAATGCGTACATCTTTTAAGTGTGAATTTTGTCGTTGTTTTGGAGCGCACTAGCTTATAGATAACCTTAAGGCTTAACATATTCATACTAAAATCCACAAAACTTCAATTTTGATTTCATGGGTACGGAGCCCCGTACGTGACTTATGAACACGTGAGCATGTTTTATTCATCCGTTCCCTCGTTTTAGGTAAATCGGATTAATAAAACGTGCTCACGTACGAAAGATTGTTGTTGGGTTTTTTTTTCCCCCCCATGTGCAGGGCTCTGTACCTAGGGACTTTAAATTGATAAGACAAATAAATAAATAAATAAATAAATAAAAAGTACAGCTTCTCGTTTTACCTTGTAATCACTGTCCCGAAGACGTTCCTGTGACTTAGAACGTAAAGTTGCAGCTTTACTCCTGACTGTTGCAAAGCGATGACACTGGAGACTCCTTCCAAAAATGCTAAACAAACGTCTCCTCGTAGGAAACTAATCCCCATCATCAGTGATTACTCACACTTTTATTCGGTTTGTGCAAAGCAACCGCTGTCGGAATGAAAACAGATTTGAATGCGCGGATTAATACGAACCTGTGATTCGCCTTGAAGCCGGAACTCGAGTTGCTGTTATAGAAAATTAAATCAACACCTCCTGACCAATCAGAATCGAGAATTCAACAGCGCCGTGTTATAAAGGGATAACTCAAGTGCCTAACATTCCTGAACTGTTACCTGCATCTCACTGAAGTTTCCTTCTCTGTTTGAATGAAATATGCAAACGGGCCCAAAATATATGACGCACAGTTATACAACATTATACAATCATAACATTTTATAGCGCAAAAACAGACTTTCTCTCTATCTGTGTAGCTAACTGTTCTACTACAGATAACGTTAGCCAGCTTTCTACCGTTAGCAAGAAAGCAAAGGCTAAGCAAACATTAATAACTGTGTATGTTACAGCTGAAAGCGTTTACCTTTCCTGCAGGTTATGTGTCAGCCATGTTCAGACAGACCGTTTCATATTACATTTGCTAAAGCTTGCCGTTAGCAGCTAAACGCTGGTTGTACAAGAATGAAGACAGCAAGTGTTATTAAAGCTACAATGGCGGCCGCGTGTACTGTTTCCATAATAAAAGTCTACCGTCCCGTGTTTGTAATATATATATATATTTAATCATTTAGACGTTAAATGACTAAAAACAAATACCTTTGTATTATACACCTTTATATTACCCCTTCCTCACTTTACATTTTCCTTTGCAATGAAATGTTTTTTTCTTGGTAGTCCCGTAACAATACTAAATCAATAAGGGCTCAGTTTCAGAGTGTAACTGTGACATTACCTTTATTATCAAATATCATACTGGAATAAAGTGATATTTCAAGATATATATATATAAAAAAATGAAAATATACCCAGTTCCCGTTGTTATTAAATTATTTTGGCTCATCCGAGCATTTCCATCTCTACTTAAAAAATTCTGCTTGGTCTAACCAGCTACTAAAACACAGGCTGAGCTAATGCTGCTAATGCTGCATCAAAGCAAAGTTATTTAGTCAGAAGATAACACAACAGTGAGGCAGTTAGAAAGTCTCAAATATTTATTAACACAATTTGGAAACATATTCATCATATATGCTTCCATTTTCAGGAAGCACTTTATCCTTGTCAGGGTTGGGGTTGGTCTGAAGTCCATCCCGGGAACACACGGGGTACGAAGCAGGAATACACTGTGTATGGGACACCGGTCTATCACTGGGCACCATGCACGTTCAACAATCCATCTACTGGCATGTTCTTGGGAGGTGGGATGAAACCAAATAACCCAGAGGAACACAGGGAGCACGTTTAAAACACCACACAGACAGTAACCCCCAGCTCAAGATTGAACCGGGGACAAAACATACCACATCACCAAGAAAACTGTCTATAGGTCATCCTTATACCTGCATGGATAAATCCTACACTGATGAACATAAAGTTACATGAGAGCATCTTTTGTTATTTTTCAAAAAGTGATAAGACATTCAATCGATTTAATTGAACCCTCTTCAGGTTTGTCTCTATCTCCCCCAGAATATAAATGTATACATGTTGAGTGAATTACTCCTATTTGTGTATTTTTTCGGTTTCATGTTAGCTGTGTGTAATCTAGGGGGGGAAGAAGTCTGATGTTCCTTTTGGCTTAGAAGCATTTATCTTGACGATTCAGTGAGCAGAACGACTGTAGTGCACCGATAGTGGTTTAAAATTGCAGTGTCTAAAAAGCTTCTAGGTCTATAGCCATTTATTTATTTTTTTAAAAAGCAACATTGTTTGGAAAGTGAGATTTTAAAATATTGCCATACAATAGCTCTGGCTAGCTCCTTCATTTCAGGCTTCTGTTTACAGTCTCCGGCATGGAAACGAGCGCCACACCCAGAGCGGCTTTTCCAGAAAAGGCAACTTAATTGTTAAACAAAGAACAGTGAGGATGTAGATGCATTGCTGGAATTGTTTGGGTTCGTTTGTAGCATTAGGATAGGAGACAGGGTCAATTGTGGGGACTGGCGAGGATCTGTAATCTGTTCGTTGCAGTTGCAATTCACTCCGCAGGCAGCAGAGGGCATTATAAATTACAGATGGTATCTTTGAAAGAAAAGAAAAAAAGAAACTATGATTTAATTTAAAAAAAAAAAAAAAAAAAAAAACAACACTGTATTTGCTACTTTAATGTTACATGAAGCAACTGATGAACAACATGAACAATGGTTTATTTAAGCTGATTCATAATCGCCAACCTGATAAAACCTCGGACTGTCGGAACAGGATAAAACCGTTTGAGGATGATAAAAGTAAAAAAAAATAAAAAATCGACTCAAATAAAAAGGTCAGATAGCATCGAAATCATTTGTGGATTTAATAAGCTAATGAGAAAATTCACAACATGAATTTTTAACATTACTGACAGAATCAATAATAAAAGCGAATTTTATTTAAAACAAAAAACAACAAAAACAAAAACAAGACAACTCCCATGACATTCATTTCCTCTTTGACTTATGGCTCTTCTTCGAACGACTGCAGAGAAAAGAGAAAACCGTGACATGTTAAACATATAAAGAGAAGCTCACAATCAGAAACAAACTGTGCCACACGGACATAAATGAATACCACGATAACGTCTAATAGTGTGGTTACCTCTCTGGTGATTTTGAGTGACTGCGGTGCCTGTGGCTTCTGTGATGACCTGTGGAACCAAAAAAACAAAAATGTACAAATGTAGATTAATTCTCAAGCAGTGCCAATAATGACATAACTCAAACTCAACTCAAACCCTGTGATTAACGGCAATAAGAAAAAAAAATCTATCAGACATTTTTTAATTAGTTCATGAAACTGAGTTTATGTAGTAAATGTTATTTACATGCCATTAAATATACAGTGCTCTCTAGAGTAAGTAGCACCTTCATAAAAATGAGGAAAGACTGTGGTGTAAAATAAACATTAGGCACAATCATTCAAATTTTTCATTCGCACACTAGAAGAATCTAAAAACAGAACTTCTGAGCAGACCGTCATGAGATGTAGCGTACCTGGAGATTTGGAGCGGTGCCTCCTGTCTCTGGATCTGCTGCGGTGTCTGCGTGGACTCTTACTGCGGTGGCGATCGCGCTCTCGCTCACGTCTCGGAGAAGGACTACAGGAGAAGGTAAACATGTCGACATGCCCAAGTCTCACTCTTGGATAATCTCGCCTGAATGCTGCAGATTTGAGTCTAATCATAAAGACTGAACTGTGCTCATTCCCGGACTCTTATTCACAATGTACTCCTACTGAACATACTCTAAACACACTTAGTACTGTTTGTCTTTACTCTTCTACGCCGTAATGATACGGTGTCACCTAGAAGAGAATGGGTTCCCCTCAAGGTTTCCTCATGTTTTCCCCTGCCATTACTTCCCCCTTTTACAATAATACTAATCATAATAAGAGTCATCCAAATCAGTAAATATCACATACGGAATAACGCGGTTACCAAAATCAAAAGGCATTTTTTCGTTTTAATCTGGAAAAATCCAGTATCTCAATATATTAGAATAAAGAATTTATAATACAGAAATGTCGACCTTCTGAAAAGTATGTTCATTTATGCACTCAATACTCGGTCGGGGCTCCTTTTGCACGAATTACTGCATCGATGCGGCGTGGCATGGGGGCAATCAGCCTGGGGCACTGCTGAGGTGTTATGGAAGCCCAGGTTGCTCTGAGAGCGGCCTTCAGCTTGTCTGTATCGTCGGGTCTGGTGTCTCATCTTCCTCTTGACAGAATTCAGGTCAGGAGAGTCGGCTGGCCGATCAACACAGTAACACCATGGTCAGCAAACCAGTCACTAGTAGTTTTGGCTCTGTGGGCAGGTGCCAAGTCCTGCTGGGAAAGGAAATCAGCATCTCCATAAAGCTTATCAGCAGAAGTGCTCTAAAATCTCCTGGTAGACGCTGCATCGACTCTCGACTCGAGAAAACACAGTGGACCAACACCAGCAGATGACATGGCACCCCAAATCATCACTGACTGTGGAAACTTCACACTGGACTTCAAGCAACTTGGATTCTGTGCCTCTCCACTCTTCCTCCAGACTCTGGGACCTTGATTTCCAAATGAAATGCAACATTTACTTTCATCTGAAAAGAGGACTTTGGACCACTGAACGATGGTGTTTTGAGTAAAAAGGTGTTTTGAGTTAATTAGCTGATTAGAGTCTTCTCAGGTCCACATCGCCGTATTATAAATTCTTTATTCTATTATTTTTGAGATACTGGATTTTTCCAGTATCTCATTTCCATGAGCTGTAAGCCGTAATCATCAAGATTAAACCAAAAGAAGGCTTGAAATATTTCACTTTGTGTAATGAATCTAGAATATATGAAAGCGGGAAACAATTTACTTTTCCACAATATTCTAATTTTTTGAGATGCACCAGTATTATTTGTCTTAAAAAGTCTTAATCAGCTTTTAACAAAAGCCCTGGGCGCATATGTTAAACAGCTTTCAAAAGTGCTTTTTCTAAGCTCCAAATCAACAAATCCTCTCTATCTATGTGTTTAGATCATATAAAAATCAAAGCCAATCATGTGTTTTCATGCACTCTGCTTATGAAGAATGGGGAGTTGTATAAAAACATGGAGACTGATAACGTTTCTGCAATCGTGTACCTTCGTCTCTTCGGTGATCTGCTTCGTCTGTAAATGTAAAAAGAAAAGGATAATTGGAACTCAAACAGGCTGTTTAGACACGTGATACACTCCATCAATACATACATAAAGGTTTATGGTTATATGGTTTATCCTAAAAATATCTCTGTTAAATATTGGTGTGCAACAATTAATGGCAGCCTTTTAGTCAATACTTTGTGCTACCTCCCTTTGCCAAGATAACAGCTCTGAGTCTTCTCCTATAATGCCTGATGAGGTTTGAGAATACACGGCAATGGATCTGAGACCGTTCCTCCAAAGAGAATCTCTCCAGATCCTTCAAATTTCGAGGTCCACGCTGGTGGACTCTCCTCTTCAGTTCACCCCACTGGTTTTCTATGGGTTTCAAGTCAGGGGACTGGGATGGCCAGGGCAGGACCTTGATTGTGTGGTCAATAAACCATTTTTGTGTTGATTCTGATGTATTATTTTGGATCATTGTCCTGCTGGAAGAGTCGACCACGGCCCATTTTAAGCTTTCTGGCAGAGGCAGTCAGGTTTTAATTTAATATCTGATGATATTTGATAGAGTCCATGATGCCATGTATCCTAACAAAATGTGCACCAAAACCACCTCTGGTGTTTATTGCCAAAAAGCTCTATTTTGGTTTCATCTGACCATAGAACCCGATCCCATTTGAAGTTCCGGTAGTTCCTGAAGACACGAGTTTGTTTTTGGATGAGAGTAGAGGCTTTTTTTCTTGAAACCCTTTCAAACAACTTGTGGTGATGTAGTTGACTTCAGATTGTAGTTCTGGAGACATTCTGAACCCAAGATGCAACTAACTTTGGAATCCTTGGAGATTTTTTGGCCACTCAAACCATCCTTTTCTTATATTGAGACGATATAGACACCCGTCCAATTCCAGGTTGATTCATAACATTTCCAGTTGACTGGAACTTCTTAATTATTGCCCTGATGGTGGAAATGGGCAATGCTTGTGCTATTTTCTTATAGCCACTTCCCATTTTGTGAAGCTCAACAACCTTTTGCCGTACACAGCTATATTCCTTGGTCTTATCCATTGTTATGAATAACTAAGGGAATTTGGCCTATGCGTTACCTCAGATTTATACCCCTGTGAAACAGGAAGACATGGTTGAACAATTTCCTGATCCAAGTCACCCAGGTGTACTAAAAAAAAAAAAAAAATGTAAAATACCAATGGGCATATACTTCATATATATTTATCTCATATGAATTCGTTGCACACAAATATTTAACAAAGAATTTTTTGATAAACCTGTGTTGTGTTTGCAGTTGTTTGATATCCATGAGAGCAGAGTATTTTTGTGAATTGGGGTTAAACAATAAAAAAAGACACATTTTCACAGCCTTCTTTACTCATATTTACCAAGGGTGCCAATATTAGTGGAGGGCACTATACATTTACACTTATGGAATTTGGCAGACACCCTTATCCAGAGCGACTTACGTTTATATCATTTATACAACTGAGCAGTTAAGGGCCTTGCTCAAGGGCCCAGCAGTGGCAGCTTGGCAGTGCTGGGATTTGAACTCACGACCTTCCGTTCAGTAGTCCGACGTCTTATGCTGCGTTCACGCCATGTCGGAATTACCGTAATTACTAGATGCTGTTCACGTCCTCCGAATTACATGAACCCGTGTGAGATGATGTTGACAACTGCAAAATTACGTTAAACTGTATTGTATGCGTCTCATTTATTTTCAGATTAATCTTGCATTATTAAGACATTAATAATAGTCAATTATATGAATTATTACACAGAAACATTACGAGATAACTACTTAACTACATTTTACTGCTGAAGCCGCCACCATTGTGTGTTTTTTCCGCATGACGTTGCAGCAATCGGGTGGTACAAGTCGGAGCTCTCGGAAAATTCCTAGTTTACGAGTCGTAATCACGGCTCCTACGAGGACGTGAGCGCTTTTTACAAGTCGGAATCTCGTAATTGCGGTACTTACGACATGGCGTGAACGCAGCTTTAACCACTGAACTACCACTGAGCCCCTTTAGCATAACTTCTTGAACTTATTCACTATATAGTCGATTTCATCTCACATGGCGGTTACGGACCTTCTGGGCGAACGGCTTCGTCTGTAGCGAGGAGATGGAGATCTGCGTGGTCTATCCAAATCTCTGTAACTCCGTCTGTGCGGCTCAGGCGCCTGCACTCGCTCCGGCTAAAGACAATCAGAAGAGAGAAAGAAGGTCCAGAAATGTCTGGAAGCTATTTATACACCTTGTATTCACCAAAGGTCTCTATAATTTTTATATTAGGATTTAAACACAAATCAATATTAATGAATGAAGCATCCAATCAGACGCACGTGCAATTTCCAATTCATCTGCGCATTTTTTTCCCCAATGAACACACTGCAATCTGTTTCAAAACGTTCCTTTGTAATCAAAACAATGTTTACAAAAATATTTAAATGCATTAATTTGTGCATTTTTTTTTTTTTTTTTAGACCATCCAATTATCTGTGTTGTAAAAGCACTGAACGAAAACCAGGCCTCCTGTGAGAAAGGTGAATCATAAATATATCAGCCATCAAATCTCTACCTTCTCCTCCTCCTCCTCCTCCTCTTCTTCACTGGACTCCACCTCATCCAGGTCTTCTTCCAGGGCACTGATACGTGGATCGAGCAGCTCGGCCTCCTCCAGAACCTGCCTCTTCTACAAACGTCACGTCCGTTAACACGAGACTCATGCTTGAGCGCAGATGCTTACCGTAATGTCATTCTTGAACTCAAATGAAACCATTCGACAACAAACCTGAAGCCTTGGGAGAATGATGTCACACACACGCTCGCCATGAAGCAGCTCATCTATGAACTCGTCTACGTGCATCAGTTCAAACTCTGGGGAGGACACAGGTTCAGAGACTCCTCCTCTATGCTAAAATAATCTGTGAAACAGTTTTTTTTTTTGACTACAAGGGTGGACAAATCACTAGCCCAGGTGCTAAAGACAAGCAGATTATTTGACTGTGCTATTAGGTTCTGCCTGCCTATGCTCTATATAGTTGTCTGTGTCTGCATTGATGCACTTAATTAGCTAACCGGCGCTCCATACTTTGTAATGTACTACATAACATTAGCTACCAATAACATTAGCCTACTCACACAGCTAACACTAGCTAACAGATTGGTGATTAGTCCACCCCTGGACTACGTGTTGCTTACCTCCGTTTCTGTTCTGGCTTTTAATCTTTCTGTAGTCATTGTACAGCGGTTCCAGATACTTATAGCAGTCCACCGAGGTGCCCGTCAGGCGCATATACATGGCTCCAAGCAGGCGGACATATCTGGACAGAAAGCAAGACAAATGCTGCGTCTCAATTCGCCTACCATCCGTCCTGAACAGTATCCGAGATTAGAAAACGTGTCCCCGGATCGTGGTGTGTCGAAATGAGTAATCCCGAAGGTACCCGGACGGGCCGTTATTTCCGCGTGCGGATCCGTGGACACGTCTTCCAGCTAATATTCCCTCGTGACTCCTTGCGCGAGGGAGGGGGATATTTGTGGCGGTTTGCTTCGCCGAATTCAAGGACACGTTTCAGAGAGGTGTAGATGAAGCGAGGAGAAATAAATGAAGGGAAATGGTCAATCAGGTCATGTAGTATAAATTACGTAAGGGAAAAATGAATGAAAGAAAACTGGAACGCAACGAGGAGTTCGTTTAACGGTGACGGCGTGCGTAACTAGGCAACGTTCTCTTCCGTTACATTTAATAAGACGAATCTGAGCGCGCGAAAAGACGCGATATGTGAACTCCGTCTTCTTTAATACGTGATATGTGAACTCGATCTTCTTTGTAGGCATCGTTTGTTTTACTTTTGCGGACGGATCGTTGGCCGGATTATTATACGTCGTGATACACGCCGTGTGTCGTAGAAATGTACTCGAGTATCACACGATATGATATTTCCGGTCGTATCGCCCAGCCCCAAGCAAACGTCAGCTTAACATCACCAAATAAAATTGATCTCCATACTTGAAATCTTCGTTCTTGATGAATTCCACGATGATGTCTTTTTCCGGCTGAATCTGGAGCATCTTCAGGGTGAGACATAAGAAGGGTGTGGGTTTGATGTTGCCTCCGTACACGCCGCCGATGAACTTCAGCTCCATCGCCTTGTCCACGACCAGCTCGGCTTCGGGCGGCGAAAGCAGCGGCCGTTTGGGAGAAGAATAAAAAAAAAAAAGACCACCACCACACACACACACACACACAGAGAAAATAGTTTAGTAGGTTTTCACATAATCGTACAGGTGAGTGCAAACGTTTGTCACGTAAACCGTTTAATGCGAGTTCCAGAGATGTTATATACAAAGTAACACGAGCGGTTGAAACGTGTACGCTAAGATGTTAGTATTTTGGAGGACGACTGATATTTTTAATTAACAGAAGACGCTGTAACGATATTGAGTCGAATTATATTATTGAATGCGATAGAAATGCATTTATTTATTTGTTTATTCCATTTAAAAAAAAATTTTTTTGTGTCATGTCCTTGCATCCATGTTTCTTCCACATCTAAATGAAGGTTTTCACTGTTTTTATTCCCCCGGCTTTTTTTCCCTTCTGCTCCCGTCTTTCGGCTCAGCAACAAAAACCGAATCGTCATTTCTGCTTGCAGTCTGTACAAATATGACACTATTTCTCCAGCAACAAGCATCTCTTTTACGTTTTATGACCAGTCCGTACGGGATTTGACGGAGTTTTTTAAAATTTTTAAAATTTTTTTTACGATTGTTGCGGCCAGTGTATCTGTACGTATCATGTCAATGTATATGTATTGTAAAGATTATAGATACTTGATAATCTGATAAATTAAACACTTTTAGAGCTTATTTCCCACTTAAGCTCTCGCAAACTGCTCCAGAGACTTTTCACGCCTTGAATGAGACTTTACAGTAAATTGTTTTAAATGGACTGTTTTTGGGTCATTAGACACTTCCTTCGTTGAGGCAAATCGCAATAAATTATCTCGAATATGTGAACACCCTGCTGAGAAAAAAATAAATAAAATAAATAATAATAATAATTTTTTTAAAATCAGGGAAATTCTAATGGTTTCTAACAAACCATCAGCGGCTAACCATTAAGACCATTACCGAACGTCGAAGGCGTTCTATCGCTCTTTACTCCCTGCTGAAAAACAAAACAAAAAACAATAGAAACGCTCGTAGAATGGTTATAATGGTTTTAATGGGAATTCTATTGGTTTTAATGGACGCTCTAATGGTCCCTGTGGGTCTGGTAATTTGAAGACGGTATAGTCTAGTGGACACCATTAAGGCCCAATAATGGTAAAAGGATCTAATGGTTACCTGATGGTTCGTAATGGCATTTGTACTGGAAACCATTAGAATTTCTGTGATGGTTTAGATTGTTCCCAGCAGGGATGGTATCCACTAGACACCAATAACACTCCACCAATAGAAGGCAACAAATTACCAGTAGACCCACAGGGACCGTTACAGTTTCCATTAAGACCGAAACAATTCCCATTATAACCATTACAAATTCTATTGGGGTTTCTATAGTTTTTTTAATGGAGCCTCACACGGAACTCCTGTAATAAATTAGTTAGTTGTGAAAGCTATGGCTTGAAATATTGTAGGTTTAATGATGAAATACTCTAACCAGGCGGCTCTTAAAATTATTATTATTATTATTATTGTAATGCTCTGCTATCTAGCTTTAGCTTTAGCTACAACCCGGCTAACCCCATTAGCACCATCTTAGCCTCTTTAGCACACCTGTAAGCCCGAAACATTCTTCTTTCCAGTATTTAGACTCGTATATTCGCGTCCGAATGATTTTCTCCACCAGATATTGCGGATTAGTTCCGTGTATGCTGTTTGCATCTTTGACTGTCCTGTTCGCCATGGCCTAAAGAACAACTCCACCACCACAGCGGAAACAAACGCGCTCGTGTAGTCCGGCGGAAACACGGTGAACGGCTGCGTCACAAATACCACAGAATAGAACAGGTAGTGCACTACTTAGGCGGTAGAATCCATCCCTTCACATCCTACGTAGTGCACACATAAAAAAAAAAAAACACTAAAGGCGTTGTTTGAGATTCAACCAATGGCTAAAAGCTTCCGGGTGTGAATGGCTGTGTTGCAAATAGCTCGCTATTGAAGACTACGTGCACTAGTTAGGCTTTAGATTACGTTATTTCCCACCCTACGTAGTGCACTCCTATAGAAAAATAAAGTTGGTAGCTCATTATTCAACACATAGTGCACCAAGGATCTAGAAGCCATTTCTTCACACCCAACCTAACTCACTCAGTTTTATTTGAGAGTACGCCAATGAGTAAATGCTTCCGGGTGTGTTGTAAATACCTCCCTATAGCGCATACAGCACAGTACTTAACGCTGTAGAACCCATTACTTTCCACCCTACGAAGTGC
Source organism: Cranoglanis bouderius (assembly GCA_023630585.1). Lineage (NCBI taxonomy): Eukaryota > Metazoa > Chordata > Actinopteri > Siluriformes > Cranoglanididae > Cranoglanis > Cranoglanis bouderius. Next base: position 31,869,909 of record CM042537.1, read on the forward strand.
ACTCGTACAACACTACGGTTTGATTTGATTTGAGTTCCCGCCAATAATTTAACGCTTCCGGGTGTGAATGGCCGCGTTGCAAATAGCTAATTATTGAACGTATAGGGCACTAAGGGTATAGAAGTTATTTCCTACTTAGTGCACTGATATAGAAAGTTTTGTTTGATATTTTATTTATTCAGTGACTCAACGCTTCCGGGTACGGAGTATCTCGCGCGCTATTTAGGATGTATGTGCTTTACGTGGTGCACTTATAGGTTCGGTTTGGGATTCCGCGTATGAGTAAAAGCTTCCGGGTGTGATACTAACCACTTCCGCCGGTCAAGTAGGCGTAGACAGTAAAAAAAAAACGTCATTTACGCGCGAAAAAACAAAACAAAAAAAGTTGTCGACGTTATTTAGCGGAGGTCGTTGTGTTGTTTGTAGATTTAGGGTTTTTTAAAAACTTTTTTTTTTTTAGATTGAGTTTTCAGCGAGGTGTGTTGTTTATATACGGCCAGTGTGCACGCGAGCAGTCGGACTAACACGCGTTAACAGACTATAAAGGAGCTTTTTAAAGGTAAGGAGATGAGTGTGGTTCGGCCTGCGACGTGATGAAAGGCCGAATCCCAAATGGCTTCCTGCTCCCTATACGAGTGCACTGCATCAGCTGTGAAATAACGGCTTGTACACTCTATATGGTGTATTATACGTTCAAATCAAATCAAATCAAGACGAATCATTTGAGATTCAGCCTAACGCATACTTTGATCAGTGTGTGTGTGTGTGTGTGTGTGTGTGTGTAACTGTAATGCAGCCTAGGGCCTCTTCTGTATGTTTTCAGGAAGATGAGTCGCTACGTCACAAGACTGAGTGTGAGAAGAACTTACACATGGCCTGGAAATCCGACCAGTGAAGACCGAAAGCTGAAGAGACTCTATCACGAGTGAGTGTGGAGCTGGATCAGAGAACGAGCTCAGGATTCAGACTTCAGCGTTCCCATTTCTGACGATTGGTCTCGGCACATGGGAATAAAATAAATAAAATAAAGCAGCTCTGTAACTCAGATCCTGGTGTGAAGTCGTTTAGTTTAGATCATGACGGTTTATAAAATGTATGAAATGCTCCTCAGGTCCTTGAACATATCTGTGGACGGAAGGCCGGACGATGCGGTGGTGTCTGTAGGTCAGTGCATCCTGATCGAGGGAGAAGACGACGACAAACCGTACGTCGCGCAGCTCCTCAAGCTTTTCTCTTCTGGTAAGAGGTGCCGTGTATTTCCACGCTGTCTGTCTTTTATTTTAGGCGATGCTGACACACATCAGGTTTAGGACTCGAAAGTCTGGTATCGAGACTTTTTACCTCTATTGACTTGGACATATCTCAGATATTGGGATTTGTACTCGGGCAACACCTACGGCATTTGGCAGACGCCCTCATCCAGTGCGACATACATTTCTCATTTATTTATACAACTGAGCAGTTGAGGGTTAAGGGCCTTGCTCAAGAGCTCAGGAATGGCAGGTTGGCGGTGCTGGGATTTGAACTCGCGACCTTCCGATCAGTAGTCCAATATCTTAAACACTGAGCTACCACTCAGGTCTTGGTCTTCCGTTTAATAAGAAGTGATTAGTTCTTATGAAGCCAACTAGATGAAGTAAAGGCTTGGCTTTGAAAAGGATTAGGTGTTTTTTGGTTTCGATCGTGAGTCTGTCTCGCTTTCATTTAGACTCAGTCTTGACTTGTCCTTGACTCTTAACTCAAACTCGGCTAGCCCTGGTCTTGACCCATGATGGTCTTGATCCTGAAGAAATAAGATTAGTCAAGTGGACAGAAAAAAATCTTTTCAAATCACGTGGTCCTAGATTGGATACATATCCGAAACGTGTCTGCGTGACGTTCTTGTGCAGAATTCTTTCGGCTTGTTCCCAGCTAATCACCGTTATGTGGAGACAAGCAACAGCGGTGACTATATTTAGCATTTTATGGCGTTTTTGGCAGACGCGGGCGATTTATCTAATTTATACAACCGAGCAGTTGAGGGTTAAGGGTCTGAGATTTGAACTCACGACCTTCCTTCGGTAGTCAAACGTCTTAACCATTGAGCTACCCCTGCCCCAGTATTTAGTATGAGGATAAGGAAATTGGATGAGGGAATTGGTGACTGGTTAGTTCATATTTGGGGAATCGATTCAAGCAAAGCTGTAAGGAGCCTACCGACACCGAGAAACGTTTGAAATAATGAATGTGCGGGAATACACGTGCTTTGGAGAACAAGTGCGTTCTCATTAAAGACAGATATGTAGGCGTCACATATGTGTATATATGTTGTACAAATGTGAACCATCAAAATAGACAGATTCAATCTGTCTGAATTGGGCAAAGAAGCTTGTAACGCAAACATGGTGGCTCAGGTCGAATTTGACAAGATCGGATTTTTGCATCTACACAATACTTAAAAAAAAATAAAAAATCAGATTTGTGTCACTTCAGCCTAGTAACATAGACTCTGTACCTGTGCATGGTCTTAATAACCTCTGACTGTCCGTTAGATATGGGTAAGCAGAAGAGGGCGGTGGTGCAGTGGTTTGTGCGGATGTGTGAAATACCCCAGAACAAAAGGAAGTTACTGGGCCGGGACCCTGATCCACAAGAAATCTTTTACTACCGGGATCCCTCCTGTGACAACGAGGTGGACGCTCAGACCATCCTAGGAACAGTTCAGGTACGTGTGTATGTCTATCTATCCATCCATCCATCCATTTTTCCATACCGCTTATCCTACACAGGGTCACGGGGAGCCTGGAGTCTATCCCAGGGGGCTCGGGGCACAAGGCAGGCGACACCCTGGATGGGGTGCCAACCCATTTTTAAATTTTTTTTGCTTTTTTGAAGTATCAAAAGAATGAAATTAAAGAAAAGTGTTGTAAATAGCGATGTGCATGGTCCTCGCTTTGCCTGTGTTTTGCCTTTCATACAGGTTTGCGTTTCCCTTTCTCATGTAGATTAAACACGTTCCTGCCGAGGCTCCTTTCCCAGACGACAAAAGCAAAGACGCTCTGTTTGTTAAACTTACGTGGGACACTAAGAAATTTCAAGTCATGGATCCTGAGTTGATCAAGCCCCCTCAAAGCCCCAAATCTCCACCCCCGGCCCAGCATGCACCACGACTCCGTGCTCTCCCGACCCCGGACCCCGGCGTGATGAAGCGGGCCCTGTCCAGCAAGAACACCCGCGGCAGCATGAGCACCGGCAAGATGGGTTCCACCGAGGCAGAGTCGGCTCACTCCGCCTCCAAACTGTCCGCCGCCAAACTACTGAACGTGAAGAGGAGAGGCAGAGTCTCCTCCAACCCAAACATCCGCAAGAAACTCGACCTGCGCAGTGAGTGCCGGAGGAGTTTCCTCGCCCGTGCTTTCAAATGCTTTGACCGAATTTGTTGAACTCTTGTATTCTGTTTGCACAAAAAAAGCAGAATAAATTGCAAGGTTAAAGGGGAACGGCTTATTTTTTTTTACGGTGACCTGCAATTGGAAAAACATAGTAACAAAAACTAAAAATGCAAGAAGGAAAACATGACAGCAAATTCAGAAACCCACCAACGTTAACGGAAGAACAGAAAGTGTAAGTCCTTATTGAGCATCGCATGCTTGTTGCTGATTGGACATGGCTTATGGCTATCTAAAAGAACAAGAATTGCGCTATCTATTTCAGTGCGCTATCTATTTCAGTGCGCTATCTAGTTATCCTCGTGAAAACGGCTTCCTACAAGCAGCTTTTCAGCATTCTCATCGTACTATTATTAATGCAGGTCAAATTTGACCACATATCTAAAATAACATGATATTAATTAATACCTTTTGTTAAAAATGAGCTAGAATAAATAGATTTATTCAGGCTCATATTTCCTCTTACTGTAAACTTCCTTCAGCTCTCAATTTTTTTTTCACGGTCTCTCAGACTGACAGGCGCTGTAGCCAATCAGCAGCGAGCATGTGATGTTCAATAAGGATCGTTCCGCTTTGAGTTAATGCTATATGCCATATATTTTTCCAGATTTTGCTGTTGTGTTTTCATATTTGTTGTGGGTTTTTTTTTTTTTTTTTTTTTTGGTTTTGCAGTGTTTATTATTTGCTGGTGTGCTTTTGGTTTGTAAATGTGTTTTGTACTTATGGCTCATCATGTTGGTTAGCTCTGTGTTTAGTCTTGGCTTGAGCTAATGGAAGTCTCCAGAGGGATAGAGATCTGCCTCCATGCAGCCGACTGCACTTTACTTTATATTCAATTGATTTTCACAAAATTTGCTTTATTGGAGATGCCATAAACTTTAGGTAGTTGATTACAGTTGATGTAAATGTAAAAAAAAAAAACAAAATGCATGTTTACATGCATCACATTTAGCACAGTGGCAACTGTTGTTGTTTTTTGTTTTTTTTGGAAGAAATTATTAATTAATGTTAATAATTCAATTCAGAAGCCAGGCTCTGACCCAGTAAGGCATCGACCATTTCATATACTACTGTTATAAACTCGATGCATTCATCTGGCTAGTTTAACATGTATGTACAGCAAAATAAGACACACACACACACACTGATGTCAGTTCCCCACTCCACGTTAGGTCCGGCGAAGAAGCTGACTCGAGATGATGTACTAGGGGAGATATTGGATGATGACCAGGAGACTGAGGAAGTGCTGGCCAGCAAACTAAGAGCTTCTCCACCTCGTCGCATCGCCATCTCCATCCGTCTGACCCCACTCCCAGTCATAGTCTCTAACAAATCACCCACTGAGGAGGAGAATCTGTCCATCCAGCCTCTGCAAAGCCCCAATAAACCTGTTCACTCTGCTTGTGATGACACCTCCAACAGGTCAGTTTAAAGTAGCTGACTCTAGAGACTCCTTCCAAAATGTTCTTTACAAATATCTCCTCAGAAAAAAGTCGCCATATCAACAGTTACACTTTTTACATCCATTTTTAAATCCATTTATGTGGAGCATCCAGCGTGCAAGTCCTTGTGGAAGTTGTTACGATAATGAACCGAGCTGCTGTTATAGAAAATTAATCAGCGCTTTCTGATGGATCAGATTCTTTTTTTTAAAAAATCTAACAGTGCTGTGGTATAGTAGATTCTAGTACAAAGTCTAATGAATGATCCATGTAAGGAAAAGCCTTCTTCAAAGCTTACTGCTGCTCTCCCAGGGACTTGCTCAGGGTCGAGCCTCCGGAAGACGATGTGTTTGAATCAGATCTACTCCTCAGTAAAGGCAGGACCCCTCATAGGAGAGCGGCCACTCCCAGGAGAGCTGGTCTGAGTGGGCACAAGTAAGTCTGACTCCCTTGCTTTATAGCGACGTGAGCAGACACGCAGTGCACTCTGGGTAACACTGTTGGTGGAGTAGTTAAGGGATGTTTTGCCAAGTCACAAAACAGTCATTTCAGCACTTTTGAGTCGTTTTTCTTTGTTCCCACTGATCTGATTTCTGATGACGTGCACTAGCAGTTTTACTTTGACAGTGGTTCTTCCTCCAACTACTACATAACACCAAAGCACTGATATTGGTGAAGGTTCAAAGTGTTTGTTTGGTTTTGGATGCAGTTAAACACACCACACCTTGGCATCTATGGATTTTTTATTTTTTATTTTTTTATTTATTTATTTTTTTTTTTTGGAATATGATCATATTACGCGTATAGACAATCAAATCATTTTGCAGTACATAGAGGACGCACTTATCTAGAGCTCCGTGTTCATCCGTTGGAAGTCTGCTTCACCGAGCATGTCTGCAGTGGGAGGAACACGGATAAGCGTCTTGAAAAGTGGTGACGTTAGCAACCCGTGTGTCTTTTCTGTTGGCAGCACAAGAACTCCATCCAGGAGGAGAGAGTCAGCTACAGCCCGAGAGCCTTCTCTTGCTGTGCTGTAAGTATATAGGTTGCCCATAGCAACCAATCTATGTTTTCTGTTGGGCCAAAACATTTGTACTCCAAGATGAATTTTTTACACATATTATTAATATGCTATTGCTCACTTGTTTTATTAGTGACAATGAATTCACATATGCGAAACCTAACACACGCTCGCACACTCTCACAGCCGTAATAAATCCTACAATAGATTTCTCAGTCAGAGTAAAAAGAACGTCTTTATGTTCAAAACAGAATAAACAGCTTTAGGCCACATTGAATAAACTTTCTGGTAACGTTGACACTATATGACGGACCTCGGATTAAAGTGGTAAAGTGCATGTACTATAATTAGGGTGTTGCCAGGGTGCTGAGTTCGTGTACGTATGCATTGAGGAAAATCTCTGCATGTAAACACTACTTGTGCTTGTGATCATTTTGCTCTCAGGCCTGAAGAAGAGCGCGAAGACTCGCCTACACAGACTACTGCCACTCCACGCTCCAAGAGGAAATCTGCCCAGCTTGTGGGCTCTCGCATTCGAAAGCAGCTGTGAGTTCTCGGCCTGGAAAATTGTGCAGTCTTCTCTCTTCTTTATCTCATGGTTATATTGGTGTATCGTATGGATTGTGTTGTAGGAACATGCTGACTAGCCATGATGACCTGCAGTCTGACGGTGAAGACGCTGATGACGACAACTGTTTCATGCCCTCTAAGGTCAATTTGGAGAGCAGCAGTGAAGAGGAAGAGGAGGAGACGAAAACGGACAGCGAAGACGAGCTAGTGGTGAAGAGGAGTAGGCGCTCGGCAGGTCCGAGAACGCCGTCGACTGAAAAGACCCGTGCTTCTGCGAGAACCCCTCGCAAAACTCCAAACAAGAAGGTACAGCAACACAAAGCAGTGGAATGTAGCAGAGTGACTAAATAATTTGTATTTACGTTCATACTAATTCATTTGGCCTATTTGCAAATAAGAGTGGATTAAATACATGCATTTAAGGTTTAAGGTCCTTGATCACTAGCTCAGAGTCTTAAGCTGATGATAATCTGATTAAATAATCAGATTAAACAAAAATAAATAAATATGAAAGTTTTTTCCCCCACAACGTTTTTGTTTGTTAAATTGGGAGGGAAAACCTTGGAGACGTTTTTCACAACACATGTTGTAGGTTAAGATATTAATAGTGATGAGAGCAAAATTGTATCATTCAGATCATATCATGAAGTGCCAGAAACTTCTGCTTATC